>JAMKCH010006447.1:0-32829 GCA_023653785.1 Ophioderma brevispina | reverse complement strand
GCGCATCCCACAGCTTTTAAATGTCCAAGTATACACTTGCACATTAATTTCATAGACACATTAAAATGTCAACCCAAACAAATCGTACGATTCAGACAAGCTCCAATAACAATCCCAGTTACGTAGCACATTGAATCATTTTGTCATCCTGTTGCATTATCTTTCCAGCAATGCTGCAGAATTTTAAAGGGATTAGCAGCGATTAATGCGAGAGCATAGAAAAAATGTGGAAATGCATTTTTGGAACTATAAAATCAGGGATAAGTGTTTGTACAATTCCATATACTTACTTTAAATGTGAAACAAACAAACAAATATTTTAGGATATTTGTCATACCGTATCCCGCAAAGAGACATACGGCGACGGCATCTCAAAATTGCACAAACAGCTGATTGCGGTCTTACACAAGTACAAAAATAACCAAAGATAGATTAATGTTGTGTTTGAGGTCAAAACTGTCTGATCACAAGTGCACAATATCACGCTGAAAATCAGTGATCTACAGCGGGAAGGCTTTTTTGATCTCAAGTAGAAATTTTGATACGCAGTTAGAAATTACAGAATCAGATAAAAAGTCTGCCCTTGTTTTAATACACAGATTCAAGCCAACCCCTGCACGTTATGTTCAAATATCCATGCAGTAACAAAATATAAAAAATATGAATTTTGATGATTTTTTTTTATGTTTCGCATTAGCAAATTGCTGCTAATCCTTTAACCCCTGTGTACCAAGCCTGCTGCAGCAAGAAGCCCCATTTGGGTGGTCCGTTCTACCGTGTTATTCCTCCGATGAGTTGTAAAAGAAACCGGCACCAGCATTGGTTAGCGCAAGCAAGTGGGGTCTTAGAATACCCCAACATTCCCAAAGTATCGCATCGGCAGAATTCACCGTTCTTTCCATTGAACTCTTATAGTAAGATGCACGTCACGAAACTATCTCACGCAGGAGATGAATGAGGTACACAAGTATCAAAATGACCCAATCATACTTGATTTAGGGAAATATCACTATTTCGAACGTAAAGGCACGCAAGCATATATTGGCCAGAGGGATTTTCCGGACATATTGTGGGATAAAGATAGTATTCAAGCTTTTCAATCGCATTTTTGCTGTGTTTTAACACTACGAAATATTAAACTGAATTGAAATAAATAATCTACCCACAGGGGTCATGAGCCATTTTAGAAAAAATCCCATTTTGTTATTTACCCAAAATAATACAAGTCATAAAACTGACAAAACCATGAGATCATGCAAGAGCATTTTGATGACTTCACTCAGCAAAGTGTGTTAATGTTACCTGTCACAGACAGAGGCCTGGTGGAAGTCAAACAATGTTTAGGCCTACAGAATACAGCGGTTGTCATTCGCCGGTTATTTTTTACAGATTGTGGATTTTGTTGGTTTGAAGTGTATGTTTTGTTCTTGACTCCTCTTTCCTATCATCTCATAATCTGATGCTTGCTGCATGCACGAGTGTCATGAGTTGTAATTGGTATAGCATGGCCCTATCCTAGGACTATTATTTGATTAGGCCTTAAAGCGGAAGTGAAAGCGCAAGTACTAGGGAATTTAGAAGTCTTAACGGAATAAAGTCCAATTCACTAGTGCTTGCACTTTCACGTTTTACACTAGCATTTTGATTTATACTTCGTCGTCCAGAGCTTTTGGGCAGCTATTGTACTTGTATCGCGCACGCCGACTTTGTACACTCGCGATTACAACTGCGGTTTACTGCCATTTCCACATTTAAGCCTGTGTGAAAGCTATGAGTCACTCCTTAGTTCAGGCGGACGAAGTATACCACCAAATAGGGGCCTCATAATAGTGGCGAAAAGCCAGTGTGTATATTTTGCCATAGCGTACATGTGATTGTGTTACAAATCTCAAGTATCGTTGTTTGAACGCGAAACGATAAACGAATAATTTCCGCTCGATTTGGTGATAACTCAACAAAGTATAGTGTAGATAGCAAGGCAGCTAGTTGAAGCTTTACCGGCCTAGCCTAGCCAAGTGACTATATAGGGCCTAGCCTAGTCTACTAATTAATTATCTGTTGGTAACCACAGGATGACTATGGGTATTGCATGCAAGGAATGGTTACACTATTGAGTAACCGAACTTCCACAACTTTGCAATATATCATATCGATGTCATGTCACTGGTCACACTCCGAGGCTGACTAGTTGTGGCAAGAATTTTTAAAGGGTCATTCGTGATGCGCAGCTTCGTAAACCACAGGCCTTGTCAGAAGGAATTGTCTGAAGTGTTTCCAATTTTTGTACGTGTGAGCTTTCGACTTCCAACTTGAGATAGTGCAAAGATCTGGCTGGGCTTTTTTTTGTTTAGTAGGCCGAGGCCAGCCTCAGTCAACCTTAAGAATATCTCCAAAAAAAAGGTATTTAAAAATTCAGTTGATTCTGATGATGCATGTTAAATTGTGAATTTGATATCTTGATCAATGTCAGTTTATGGACAAAAAATAGAGATCATCTGCATGGTAACCAAACTGAAGCCTAGGACACTGCCATGGCATAGCCTAGCCTGGCCTAGTGCCTAGGCATGTAGGCCAGCAGTTAGCCAGCAGTTATCGTAATCGTACCTAAAAAGTTGTGATTAATGATTAACACTAAACTGCTGCCGGGTTAAGTAGGCCTAACCATTGAAGCTTGAGGTAAACTCAAACTTCAAAGGTCCATACTGGTCTGAAGGAATTTGGCAGCAAAAACAATACAATCATGACAATGGCGAATTCTATTTAACTTCAATGCATTCGGACAGAAAGCAGGCAAACACCATTGATAGCACGATTCGTCATGCATCATTGTGTCTTTCACATAGGCGGATAGGCCACTTGCATTCGAACAGGGAGGCGTAGGTTATGAACGGCTTATGCCCTGGCATAGACTATGCCATGGTGAAAAACAAGTGAAGAAGATGAATCGTGCTACATTCAGATGAGCAGACCCGAAAGCATTGATTCCCATCATGAGTATTTTGAAAAAACAAATATGAAAATGGAAATATAATCATTGACCAATCTGCCAACAATCATGAATTCGCCATAGCCAGACTGTGTTGTTGTGAAGCTGCCCTGCTATGAGCAGAACGATCCATTTGCACTGCGTTAAGAGTTCAAGGTTTCCGAATTACAGCCATCAAATTCGACTGAATTTTTGACCTTCTTCTCAGTTTCCAAACACAAATTATAGCGACCGTTGGTGTCTTTACCTACCACTGCTGATGCAAAAATCGGTGATATGACATTGCAAAATGGCGTCCAAACTCGAGCCGTAGTGAGTGAGTGATGATGAAGCCATGATGATCATGATGCTCCGCCGGGCCGACCATTCACTGTTTCGGTTATGTAGTTTGCCGGTTCTAAGTCGAAACACAGCTCTCCGCCCCCCTCATTGATGAAAATAGTGGTCTGACATGGCCTTTGGAACGTAAAGGCGATCGTATATTGCACCAGTATGAAAGGAACGTGCTTGTGTTGTTAGCCTTGATTTTGCTGTTTTACGAAAATTGAGAGCTGTTTCTTGATGGCCTTTCGAAGTGCATCTCGGGTAATGTCTTCCCCACAACAAATTTGCAAAAGAACACGGCCGATAGCAGTCTAGATTTTATTTAGTCATTGCTGTGACTACCTGCCATGGCATTTAGGCACTATTTGATTGGTTACTGAAAGGAATATCAGGCAATGAGCAAATAGAGATAATGTAAGAAATGTTGGTATGGTTGATACAGATATATGGGAGCAAAATTTTGATTGGTTACTCAAGAGGGCTATCTCATGTTGTGTCCTTAAGAGCAATTCAGATCACTCCATTAGGTGTAGGGCCCATGGATGTTAAGGAACTGAATCGGATAAATCCCAACAAAATTAATTTGGCATATTGCTGGGACATTTTCCATGATACCCAAAACAATTAAATCAAGTGCTAATGTGCAGTTTTTCTCAAAGATTTTGAAGTATAGCACAGATGTTGTTCCAGTCATAGAACATTCCCAGCTCACAGGAAATGGACCCAAGCTGGGCATGTTGTGACACCCCACCACCAAAGGCGGGAGGTTCCCCATGGTTGAGCATTCCCATAATAATAAAACAAAAAAATACATAAATGCTAATTCTGCACTAGTTTCAGAAATAACAAACACTTTCACTTGTAAAGCCTTTAAAATTGAGTTCATATGATTTTATATTTGACAAATAGTGCCATTTTTTTCCGTATGGCAAGCAACACATGATGGAAACACATGTATATCCTTAAAACCATGATTTAAATTGAATAAGCATTGCAATTCATCTCCTAAAAAAAAATATTGGGCAAAAATCTTGATCGACACAATACAAGCATTTTGTATATCAACACATGTTTTTAAAGAGACAGGAGGAACCATTTCCAGAAAGGAGCGCACCTAAATTTTTTCGAAAAACAGGGTTGTTTTGGGGGATAGGTGGAATGTTTTACCAATGTATTAGAGCACACCTGCAGTGAATAAGCCAAATTTGCCATTAGTATGTACAAGAACATTAAAAGATGATTTAAAAGGATTTAGTCGAGTTGGCATGACAGAAAACCAAAGCTGGCTTCGGGGGATGAATACGATAGCGGGCAAGTTCAAACATGTTTTTGTTTCTTTTGTACTTGCTTGTACAATAAACCTCTGAAACATCTCGGTCGGGTTCTACAACCTATCAAGTGCAAATTGACTCCAAATCCCTCCGCCACTCTACCAAACACCCCAACCCCCCCTTGTCTAAATCCATTTATCCCCCACATAGAAATTGTATCCTCAAAAAATCTCCTCCTGATCATTTAAACGGGGTTGGTACATTTTGTGATCCCACTTGGCCTGACCCGACTCAGAATTCAGCTGGCCTTTATGGAATAAGTACAGTATCACATGCACGTTATTCCGTTAAAAGCTGCCAATCTGAGTCGGGTCAGGCAAAGGGGTCACAAAATGTACCAAACCTTAAATGATTGCCTAGTCCATTTTCTAATTTACTAAAAACAATCAAATAACAATTCCAAAGCAATCACAGGACATTAAGTGTCGTTTGGTAATTAATTTACCATCCTCTAAACAGAAGTACAGGCGATAATCATTTTGATAAACAACTCGTGCTCTAATGTAATCAGCAAAATAGGCAAATGATTTGGAACATTGGCATTCCTTCAAGTTCAGCAAAAACACCCAATTATGTGGATTTAAACAAACTGGATCGATACTCACATTTTATATTTGAGAAATTCCCTGAAAGAGACCACATGCGGTGTGCTATTAGCAGAGCCAGGAAAAGGGGATTTGCAGCAAATCTTGCAAAATCCCTAACAATTAAAGACACTACGTAATTTGGCTAAATCAGCAAAATGAAAAAAATCATCAAAAATCAGAGTTAGCATGTACGGTAACAAGTACAGGTATCCGAACCCTACCCTGCAAAATGGATAAGACCAGAAGCAACCTAATAAGGACAGAACGGAGATTTTAGTCATTACTGTCCGAACGGGACACGTACTGCAACGTAATGAAATGGAGAACGTATCTTTAAACCTGCCGGTTTCTTCCTTTTTTTAAAATTCTATAGATGGAAAAAGGAACTTCTGAGAATTTACAGATTATCCTTTACTTTGAAGCTCTATTCCTGAAAATTTCAAATATTTTCAAATCACTGATAGTGTCTTAATTTGACAACAAATGACTTTGCTTGCATTTCTATTTTCATAGACATTGGGAAAGCTAAAAAAAATAGGATGAGGAAAAAAATCCCCATTTGATGACATGTAAGTGAAAACAATGTTACCCAAATCACAATTAACTTTTTTCCTATAGTCAAAAAACATCTTAGACAAAATTTGAACTGCTCTGGAAAAAATGTAATTTGTTAGTCCTGTATGGGGCATTGGGCTACAACAGGGTCTTATGCAGGATTTATTTGGGGTGTGCGGGAATTCGAAAAATGGGACCATTTTTGGTAAAAGGACCTAAACCCCCCCCCCCCAAAGTTTTTTTTTTAAAGGTCCATGGCCGACGCAATACCTCGTCCCCATACTCCCACGATTTTACCGGAAGTGGTCAATATATTGATATCAAAACGAAAAGCTACTATATTTTTTTACCCTGTGAAATCTTAGAGCCACAGGATGTTGGGTGGGAAAGTTATGAGCAAACATGTGCCCCATTTTGGTCGACCCAATATTAATAGACAGAGTAGTTATGGGCTACAAAATCATGTTCGTAGCTCGCATCAAAACGGATTGAATATCGACGCAAAACTTTGCAAATGGGGTTTTGGAGTGAAGACCAATTTATAAGATGAAAACTTCATATCCTAAAATGGGGCATCCCCCCTTAATTTTTGAAACATATCACCAAAAAGTAGCCTTTCATGTTAAAGTTCTCAAAATTTTTTAGACCCTTTATCAAAAAAAATTCAGCAAAAAGTGGGCTAAATAAGTGTAAAGGTCAGGGATTTATGTGTTACGAATAGGATATTTGTTGGATCACATGACCATATTGAAGTGAAATTTCCCAAAAACTGGTGCATGTGGGATGGAAGTAATCACCTCTGGTATCCCCAGGGGTCTCCATCCAAAATATCAATGGCCTTATATTACAGAAAAACAGAAACAAACCAAGTAATAACACTCATAAGACACAATCAGACACCCGTCATAGACATGATCAGGTGCTAAGTTTGTTAATTACATTTCATTCTCATAGACATTATTACATCTGACTTGGATATTTTCTAGGAGGGCACGCTCAATTGTCAAACAAAGGTTTGTACATATACAAATGCTTGGTCCATATGCCAAAGTGTGAAATAGCTAAGCTCAAATTGAAGAGATCCTTCATTACAACTTCATTTAAAAAGTCGGATCCAGAATTTTGTTAACAAGGGATCCTATGGCAATGTTATACTATCATAATATTTATCTGCCATCAAAACGAAATCTGATTCATCTCAGACTTTGGAATGAGCATTATAGATGACTATCTTTAGATTTAGGGGACTATTTGTAAAACATACACAAAATAAATTAATTTTCAAAATCTCTGAGTTGGCCTTTATATGTCATAAAGTCTTCAGTGTTGATGCAATGTTGACTGAAAGTTGAAAAACTTAATCTTCCTCCTGGGAAACTTTTTCATGACAGTTCACAGCGTAACATTTCGCGAAATGTTAACCTCATTTTTTGGCATGAAAATAGCACATATTCAGACTAGGCAAATCTTGACTTGCATAAACCGATCTCCACACTTTGCAATCATTAAGGTGCAACAAGAGATTCAAGCATCCATATTTTCTGGATATGTAGTAATTTCATATAGATTAGATGCTCATAGATTCCCTACCTTAATTTGGTTACAGCAATACTAAAGTTGAAAACAAAGGTGTTGTATATGCATATATTTCAATAGAAAAGCATAAGCTGAATTTGTATTTGCTCCTATACAAAATTACTGGCAATTTCACAATTGGACCAAAGTAATAGTTCTCAACTAATTCTTTCAGATGGGGATTATTTGATAGAAAGCTTACACCAGTGCAAAATCAGAATTTTTACATTTTTAGGAACACCTATTATTGAAAGATCTGTTGCACATTTTAAAATCCCTTGTATGCAAACCATCTCATGATTCAGCTCAAACAGTACTCGTTTCTAAGATTCACTTTAATAATCTCTTGGCTAAAACCCCTCAACGGCATGTACAATGTAAAAATAACTAGGACACAATTTCATTTATTGCAACGCTCTGCCTTCAGATTCAATTTGGTTTCATCTCGGTCACATTAGCCCCCGTCTTTCTACACATGGGAAAAAAAGAGGACGACTATATTCTGCTTTTTCAAAATGAAACCCCGCAATATAAATTCAGATGAGATATACAAGTCAGTCAATGTTAATTTTACCTCCAGAGGTGGTGAAAGGATACGATTCGCCTGACAAGAAATGATCAGATGTCAAAGAAATTTAGCCTGAATTAATGTAAGATTCCATTATTTTTGATTTTGAACGTGCACAAAAAAAGATGGAGAATATTGGAGAATTGCCTGCCTATATTTTAGGGAACATGTTGACAATCTTATTTGACATTTAGCCATTTGAAATTAAAAACAATAATGGCACAATTTTTAAAGAGCACCCCCAATTTCAAAATTTGGTTTGGCAGTTGTGTTGGTAATGTCTAGTTCTGTACAAAAATCTCAACATATTTGGAAAATTGGGGGCGTCTTCAAAAAAATGTGCTGTTATTGCCTTTTAAAGATGTTTGTTATTTTTTAAAGTTCCATGATAGAATCGCTATAGCCTTGTCCCAGCACCCCACATTTTACGAGGAGGTCAAAATTTTGGTATCAGAAGAACGCATTTTTCTCATGTTTACTCTGAAATTAAATCTTAGGTCTAAAAGGATGTTTGGTTGGAAGTTATGAGCAGAAAATGTGATGTTTGCGTTTGGAAGTTTGAGCAGAAATTTGACACCATTTTGGTTGGCCATATGAATTTTACACAGTACCTATGGGCTTACAAAATCACATCTTTGCTCTCAATAGTAATGGGAGGGAAATTTTGCAGTCGTGGAGGGAAATTTTGATGCATTCTCAGAATTTAGCATTTTTTCAGACTGAAAAAGTGATCATTACTTAGGATATGCTGTTAAGTTGTCTTTGTAAAAAGAAATAATAACGAATCCTAACTTCTATCTCAAACATTCAAAGACAATGCCTGTATCAATGTTTAACATTAGAGCCGACGCAGGATTTATTTTTGGGGGTTGCAGGACTTCAAAAAGCATAACTTTCTTTGGTAAAAGTGGACTAGCCCTAGATGGTCCTACTTTGGACTTTTTGAACATCTCCGCACCAACAAGGGGAATTCTGTCAAGTTTACATGTATCGAAATTTTGACTTTTTATCAAAAAATCAGCAAAATTGGACCCGTTGCCCCGTTTGTGGAATTTGGGGTGGTGTGACCAAAATAGCAGCGAAGAACAGACGCCTGTATTTTGGCAAGGTTAACAAGTTCATTCTGAATTGTCAAATCAGTTGAATCAGTTTCAATTATTAAAAAAAAATCAATCATTAATTTAGGTCACTATTTTTTTAAGCCTCACTTATTTGACAAATTGATATCTTCAAATTCCTTGCACGGAGGCACCCTCTTTTGTGAACTTACAGAGCAAAAATTCAAGCTAAGGACCCTCAGAGTTGCGCAAAGTATCAGCGCAACAAATCGGCTCATTCCATATCGATCACACGTGGGGGAATAAACCTTGGTGAAGTGTTTGCATGCCCAGAGAGCCAACATGAAAGCAAATGTCATCCGCAAATCCCTGGGCCGTACTGGGAATTATATTTGCTATACAAGTAATTAAAAATAAAAAACTGGTGGCGGCTGTCATCAGAGCCCTGCCTAACCTGATTTGTATTGATCTAGTTTGCATCCCCGCTGTCGGCCGTTACACTGCAATTAAGTGGTTTAATGATCCTATCCTCAAACCTAAAAACTGGCTACTTTTGTATCCAGTTTGCCAACAATAGGAATACTTAAAATGTGGCAAATTTGCCTTATAATTTTTCACAATCAGTAAGATATTCTGTTATAGAGGTACAAATTGCCGGGAACATTTTAAAATAATTGTTTATTAGTCGATACGTACTCGTCTCAAGGGTTTCGTCTATGGGGGGATTGGGTCCTCGCCTCAGTGGCATAATTTGCCAGGCCCCTCCTCCATCTAAGTTAACAATAGTCCCATTTCTGATGGAAAAACTTATTGTAATAAAAAAGTTATTAGGACGAACAAATGTATGGTCTACAAATTGTTTTAATTTTTTTTTGGTTTCTTGTTCATTTCATTTTACATGTTGCTTTGTTTCTGTGAATATTACAAGACGGACACGGTATGTGGATTTCTCAAAAACTCCACATGTCAAGCAGGGCTGGAAAAAATGCTGTAATTTCAAGAATACAATCCAAATCTTCCCTCCAATGATTTAAAATTGTTTCTTTCAATTTTAATGTATTCTTATGTAAAGGACATTAATTCCCTCCAAACTTATCAAATGTCCCTGCGAATGTCCTTCCAATCCCACTTTTCTAGCAAGTTGTTTCAAGTGCACAACTAGTCAAGCGAGAAGGAACGACTCGATCTCCTGTGTGCGCTCCCTGTGCGCCGTAGTGGCTAGGTACAGGGAGGAGAGAGCGAACATGGGGGGAGCAAAACATGGGGGCCGAGGAGTCCTCTAGTAGGCTAGCGCAAACATAACAAAATTTGTGTATAACCTAAGTTATAGTTAGGAATAGAAACTAAATGATATACAACAAAACAAATCAAAGTTTTTATTTGTATACTAATAGTTTGTTTTTGGACGGATTCTTGTTTTGTCTGATTTGAGGAAAGAATTGGCTGTTTGGTTGGACATTTTAATAAGAGAGTAGGGCCGTGTAGACAATGGATATTCAGAAGAGGAAAAGAAATAGAGCCATCCTGTATATGGGCAAGTCATGACCCAGTTTCATTAATCCTTATTTAAAAATTCAACTCGACAATCCCCGACTTACATTTGTTTTAGGACAGTGCCCACCTGAATATCAGAACTGGCCCAATTAGCCGTTAATACTAGCCGCAGTGCCGTAATCCTCAAATACGCTAAAATGAATATGTTGCATGGTGAAGGTGATGAAGGATAAACCAATATATTTCTTTGTTTTTAATGGATTAAGGACTTCCTACAGAGAGAGAGAGCTGAGGGGCGAAAAAAATGGTCACATTACAATTTGCATTTGATTTTTTTTTGGGCATAAATTGTGGTGCAGGGTTAATCGGGGATTAACCCCTTGGATTTTGATGGTGAAATGAAATCAGAATCCAATTGTCAGGAAATTCGGGGAGGGCCTGGGATTAATAAACCCGCTAATAGAATTTCAGTCAAATCGGCTTGATGACCTGTATTTATAGACGAAAAATGTGCACGACATTTATTGTTCATTAAAAGTGGTTAACTTTTCGGATGCAAAAACTTATATTATACTCACAGAGATAGTTTTGAGTATAGAGTTAAAGGCTGATGACGCGAGATTCGAATTATCTTCTTGTGTAGTAATTAGAATTATCAGAACTAAAGATCGTCACTTAAAATGCTGAATTACAAAGTTAGGGTGTGAATCAGATTTGTTTTCTTTTCAGGCAGTAAACATTTAGAACCCCCCCCCGTAATGGTGCCATAGGATACCATGTATAACAAATTCCAGATCGGAATTTTTTTTAACCAAATTTAAGATGTTTGAAGACTTCATGAGCTTAGTTATTTCACACAGTGAGTATGATGCAAAAACACGTTCGTTTGAACTTGCGTGTGCCCTCCCGGGAAAATCGCTGCGTCAGCCTTTAACATGGGCTGTTTGAAAACCTCAAATTAAACCCCCAAAACTTTTAAAACTGTGAAATCATGAAAAATTAGTAAATTAAATATCGCACTTTTAGATTTCCTCTGTACTGGTTTTCTAATCAGCAGACTGATTTTCACATTGTGATAGACTTACAGGTTTTAAAATTGTGATACTTACATTGTTTAGCCAGAGCAATTGATTAATGATCAATGAGTTAATTGCATATTATGCCAAGGTTTTTTGCACGTATGGATGAGGAACAAATTGATTTTTAATGAAGTCAAGTTCATGAAAATTTTGATGAAGATTTGAAACAGACTTAACATTGGAAAATTTTTACCTTTGAAAAGGCCCTTAGTGTCCAAATTCTCCCTTTGTGGAGTGCAAGGTCCCTCGAAGGGCAAGAGTGGAATCAAAAACAACCTATTTCATGGATTTGGAATCAAAATCGATGAACTGAAAACAATAGTAGCCGGCATTATTTATTGGCCACAATATATTCGGTCACCTATTAATCACGAAGTTGCTTTAAAAGAAAGAGTTTTTGAAAAATACTTGTGTGTATTTGTAATTTATCTTGGGTAATCAAAATGACATGGTCTTAAAAAGGTTTTATGTGTTTTTTATAAAAGGTGTGACATGTGTCAAAGGGACTAGAATGTATACTGCTAGTAGATATCTAATCTTGTCAGTCTGGGTCAAATGGCTTCTGAGACCAGGATTATGCATTTCACCGTATTCCATTATTAAGAATAAGTGTAAAAAAAATGCATTTATTTAGACGAGGAGACTGACCAGATGGACAAAAAACAGAGGATGTTTAAAACCATCCCATAATGCATTGCAATGTGTCTTTATACTTATACTTAAACACATGTCGTATTTAGGAATAAAAAGTGTCAAGAAGTTACAGACATTTCATGATCTGCTTTAAAAATTTCCATAAGTACTTATGCTTTGTGGGATAAAATGAGGTGTTACAAGTCATTATTTCAGTGTTAAGCATATGATTTTTGTGGGATCACATGACCTTATTGAGTGAAAGTTCCCAAAACTGGTGCATTGTGGGAGAATCAATTACACCAAGCTAGGGACAAAAGTGACAAAGAGTCCCTACAGAGATATGAAGATAGGGCCACATATATTAAATCTGCGTTTCATAAAGGACATTTTGTGATTCTAGCACATCGTTGCATTATGGTCACTCGACTCATTTGGGAAGCTTATCCCCCAAATTCCAGTTGATCCCTATATGCATTTTGTCATTAATTACCAATAGAAGATTTTGCACAACAACTCCAACAGTGGGAAGTGAGAAAGTACCTTGAATTGAAAGTGACTTTTCGGTCACTTTATCCTTGTTTTCAAACACTTCACCGAAGGAAGCCAGCAGAGCCACCATAATAATTGCAAACAATCACTGGCCAAATGAAAAATCTCTCGTATAGCTTGAGTTGAGGCTGGGACTAATATTGAAATGTCTCCTTTCTGTTAGATATCAGGGTTTGGGATGGATTGTTCACCCCCTCCCCCCACACACACACCACACAACACAATCTGGCAAAAAATTATGCCAACCATGTAAATGCCCCCAAGTCTCTTTTTCCAGAAGTAAGTGTACCCTTCCATCAGAGATTCAACTGAATATTAGTTGAAAACTAAGGTGTCCTATTCCACAAAGACCTTGGTTAACTATTAAGGGAACTAAGAGTGAAAGCAAATATTTGCACTTTTTGAAGAGCGCCCCCAATTTAAAAAATTTTTTATAAAATGTTACAAAAATCAAACTTGTTTAGGAAAAAATACCTGCGACGAGAATGCTTAAAAATGAGTATTTATCACAAAAATAAGTCGGGGGGACGATTTTGTAATTAGAATGGGGATCCCAGATTGTAGACTTAACAGCAGAGCTGGACAATGCTACGTTTATGTCCGTTCCATGAGGAAAATAGTGCCACATCGAGAAATAACCTCTAACTTGGCCTGCCTGAAATATTAAAACAACTAATGGATGAGAGTAGACACGTAAATGGCGCTATTTCGCAGCTATTTCACATTGGAGGCCGTTTCCAGCAGCAATTGAATTATGGGGATCCTCGATAATAATTATTCTAGGACAAAATTCCTTTCGTTTGGGACCACATAGCATTTTCGAGCTTACCTTCACAGGTTGTTTATAGCAGTTCCAATGCAACCGTGTAAAAAGTCTCCAAATTTTTAAAAAATTGGGGGCGATCTTCAAAAAAAATGTGCTAAATAGTGCTTTAAAGAGAACCAAGGACATTTTTGAGAAAGAAGAGTGGCCAAATTTTTTAACAACCCTAGTTTTGCAGGTTTGGACTGCTTAAAAAAAATGTATTAGCTCAAATTCTGAAGTGAATAAGTAATATGTGTCATTAGTAAACGACCATTAGTGATGATTTTGCATTTTTTTGTGAATAACGTACCGTATGGCTTTATATGGAAGACGATACACTAGCAGGCAAGTTCAAGTTCATCAAAACATAGTTTTTATTCTTCTTTTGTTATTGATCAAGAATAATCCTTCAAAATGTTCTAGTATGTGTTTAACCAACTGATCAAGAACAAATTCAGAATATGGTATCCTAAAAAAAATCCACCTGTCATTCACCCACTATCTCCCATTCACTCATGTCCCCCTTTAAGCGAGGACTAAGTTCTTTGTGAATAGAAGCCATCATTTTAAACTATCTTTAGTCAAATCAAGCTTAACAACCACCATCACCGAAACCGGCGCTTTATGCTTTAAGGTTATCAAACTGTGATGGTATTCAAAAACTTCAATTTGGGTGTGTTTGCCCATTTGACTGCAGCCAACACACCAGTCCTCAAAATGTTGCCTCCTCCATCAAAATTTCAAGAAGTTCAAGAAATAACAGAATTATTATAGGCTAGGAAACCACATGTACAGCCAACTAGACAATAAAAAGCATATTAGAACTAACAGATAAATTAAATTGTTCGTATTAACCTAAGTGGGAGGGAGGCTCGGCGCTGTGGATGGCTAAGATTCTAGACATATGCATTCAACTATTGACACAAAAACTAGATGAGGAAAATTCGCGGAGATGCAATAGATGCAATCCTTAATATTCGGCAACACTTATTTTTTTTTTCTCTCTGAAAACCTGCCACCAAGCCTTTGAGACTAAGAGGAGAAGGGACAATGGGACGTGATGGAAATAAATCGCCGATATACGCACAGCTGCAAAAGGCACTGACTAATAAATGACATCCGTCGGATTAAACAACTTGTTTTTAATTAACAATATTTGTAAAAAAAATAAAAAATTTTTCTCTTTTGTTTCAATCCTGCAGGGGCCCCTTTGATGTCTTATACATTAATGTTCAACACAAATGGAACAATATCGTGCTTAAGTAACACAATGATAAAAACAAGAAGTAGAAGTAATTCCCAAGGAGATGAATCAACAAATTTGATTAGTCCGACAAGACCCATAAATAGCTCTAGGGCACAAACTTGATATTAAAAATAATGATACAAGGACCATTTTCCCCAATTGCCATGTGGTTTAAAGGAGTATCAATGGTGTGAAATTTGGCCAAAGTTTTGAAAAAGTTGGCGTCTTCTGAGTCATAAGTCGATCATTTACATGAAACAAAACCATACAACCGCACATGCATTCAGTGACAGCTGGTCACGAGTGTTATGCAGGAGGCTGACATGTTGGCAGTACATGGAATAAACCACATGCCCTGTAACAACATCAATGACAGATGGATTAGGGCTAGTGTGAACCTTGAGTTCCGAGTATTATTTTGGTTTGTAACTTTTGCAAATATTTGATTATTGTATGGAAACAGGCTTAATTTCTAGAAGAACATTGACGAGGATTGACCCGATGAGGGCATCAGATTAATGTAAAACTTTCCGTACTTTTGAGAAAAATACTAAAAAGCACGATTTTGCCCCAAAATGTTCAGACCCCAGCATAACAAAAACAATTTGGAAGTTTCATTGATTTATTATGTTATTTTTTAGAAACAAGACAAATTTGTCTAGGGCGTTTTTTCATTTTTTAAAAATAGAGATTACTTTCCGAAATATAAGGAAAAGTCACAAAATAGAGATTTTTACTTTTCTTTGCCGAAATTTGAGTTATTTGGCGAATATCTTAGGTAGAATCAAAAAATGCAAAAAAATTGAGAAAACGTCCCTAGAGAAGACCGATTTGCTATCGTAGGAAAGTTTTAAACCTTTACCTTTTACTTCGTATGTTTTGGAGTTATCTTGTCTGAAAATTTGACCACAATTTTGCGAAAATTGACACAAAACATTGAGAAAATCCGTTGTTTTAGTAAAAAAGGGACTTTTCACGCCATTTCAGGCTGTCTCTTTTCAAAACTTTATCTTTGACTTTAAAATGAGGAGGTGTGCAAGTATGAAATACATCTTATGCAACTATTGAATCAAACAATTTGTCGCTAAACTCAGAAATTAGAGAAATTGAAATTTCATTGGTCTAAATTAGAGCTTTGTTTACATTTTCAAAAGTATTATTCGTTTTCTAAGAGGCGTTCGCGCAAAAGTACATTAAAACACGGCGGACGCTTCATTACGGCAGCAAAAATTTCAGCGCGCTGAACGCGATGGTGGCGCCGTGGCCTGACGGCGTGAAAGGTGCTTAAATTCCCGCCGTTTAGACAAGCGGTTTTGTGACTTTAAATGTCAAATAGCGGTTTAAAAGCAGGAAAAAAATACAGCTTAGGCATTGTCTCGCAGTGGGACTTAACCATGTTGGTAACTATAGAACCCAGTTTTGATGTTAAATGGTGCAAAAATCAGAAATCGTGTAAAAACAAAAAGCCCCAGGGTTGAACCGGTCCGTACTGGTTACATGAAATGTGGTTTGTTGCCCAAGGTTGGGACCCGTTAAAGGTTGCATTTTGCGATCCCACTTTTGTTATGGATCATTATTTTTGATATGTCAAGAAAGGCTATTGTCCCAAAATTTCAGTTGAATCTGATGGAATGTTTGAGATATGAGCAAATGTTAATTTGCACAAACTATATCACAAACAAAAATTTCAACAACAAAACAAAAAATATTTCCTTTTTTACCTGTGAAATTTTAGGTCTATAACTTCGATCTTTAAAAGTGTTTGGAGTTATAAGCAAAAATATGTCCCTTTGGTTAAACCAATTACTAATTTTACAACAATACTATGGGAATTACAAAATAGCGTTTTTAGTACCATCAAAACGGGTTAACATATCGGCACAAAACTTTACAAAATGGGGGATGGGTGCGTGGTAAGGTAAAAATGATTCCAAGCACTCCACTCCTGCTTGACTTTGAAAGAGTTGATAGGTACCTAACTCCCACAAACAAAAGATGATCTGCCAATAACGATAAACAGCTTAGAGTAGCGGGGCTCAGTGGCGCACACGGGGCACATGGGGGGCTTTTGCCCCCAATTTTTTTCTTCCCCCTAGTTCCCCCCCCCACTCCGGCATAAATTTCGGACGATTTGGGGCCAAAAATCACCAAATTATTTTCTGGGAAAAATCTAGATTTGGACCAAAATTGGTTAAAATCCTCCAAAAATTGATACTTGCCCCCCCCCAGGAATTCACTTTGCTCCCAAAAGTGTCACTTTGCCCTGTTTGCCCCCTGTTCCCCCCCCCCCCGAAAAAGAGTTCTGGTGCGCACTGGGGCTACATATACATGTGTGTTCTTCAAAGACAGCATTCCACAACATAAGTTAAAAGAAAAAAAAAAATCCAGATCCGTCAAATATGCACAAAAAATTTGGATTTCTAAAAGACAATTGCATCCACTCATAAATGTATCTCTGGCCTATAATAATGTGAGAAAAGTTCAATGTCTTGAAATGAAATCAACTCTCATGAACCACACACTAAACCATTCAGTACCACACATCAGAATGTCAATTCAAAGTTTCAATAGATAGTGTTCAAATTGTCAATGTGGCTGATGCAAGTAGCTAAGATTACAGACAATGGTATTCAGATGTACATAAACGTCCATGTATTAATGCCCAAGTGATGGAAATTGAAAAACATCAATCATTGTTTTTGTTTGTAGGTGGAGAAGACCACTAGTATCTCCTGGAAAAACTAAAAGTGTACTGTAGACTTATATGAGATTAAGTGTCTACACTGCAACATGCGGGGGCATCAGTATTTACGATGGGAGATTGGCGAATTGAGCAGTCGGAGTAATCTCTAACCAGGGGAGGGCCACACCAATTTGGAGGTTTGGTTGGACGCAGTGTTGTAGAAGCTGTACGACCTCCATTCAGCATCGTTGACACAATGCCCATACTTTTTGGAAATTTTTCACTGTCACCAATGACCCCCTCTTTTTCTCTTTTTTAATTTCATAAGACCTTTTTTTAAGAAAAGTTTGTCAAAAATGTTACACAAAGACCCTTTCTTATGGAAGTTAGAAATTTCTCAACCCAAAACCCCTTACTTGGGGAAATTGGTCTAAGGTGCAGAAAATCACTCATCACAAGGGGAATGATAGAGGACAAGATTCCCAACAGGGGGCAGCTACCCCCCCGCCCCCCCCCTCTGCAACTGCTTAAAACCTGTTCTTTAAAAACAATCCTTGTGAGTGCACATAACTGTAAAAAGGGGCTCGAAACGTGCAAATTACGGTAAAAAACATTGTTTTAGACTGTTGTTATCCCAGCTGCAGACAAAACAACCGTAGTGTTTAATGCACATTTTTAACAATTTTGGTTACCCTACGAGTCCTGTGAACAGAACGTATATATGTATATACAGTGTCTAAGCATAATGATGAGTTCATTCCCAATTGGCGCTTCTTAAGCCGGAAATCTTTCCCTGGTATAATCTAAAAGTATGCTTTTCTTCAAAATTTTGACTCACTCGTATAAGGGATGGTTTTGAGTGAAAAGCTAACCAACTTGAGTGACACATCCCCATATGTACAGAATTATTCCCTAGTAATTTCTACTTATTCACATATTGTTTCCCAACACCTTCTGTATATTCAACTTCTTTAATACTCACTTCAATCTCAACCAGACCCTCCATATTCGTCGTTATAATGATGACATTAAAATTTAAATTAATTCTATCTTGTCTGCATCATCTGCTAGACTATATCGCTGCACCTGTTTCTTCTGAAATTGTAATGCAAGGTGTTTTGTTGGCAAAAAAATAGTCAAAGCTACATGCGCTCTGTGTAGATGTATGGTACACCATATTCATTTGTTTGTCTACACATAATTTCAGAAAATACAGACCTATGTGGGGGGGATAAAAGAATAAAATTGGAATAATATACCAACTTCGCAAAGTTACACACAACCAAATGTCCCTCACATGTTGATTTCCTTGATGAAGTTCTAAGAAGCGTCATATTTGTTTAACTTTCAAAAAATCACTTGGATCTATGTGCAAGCCCACTCTCTTTTCCATGGAATAATTAAAAGCAATGCCAAAATGCATTGCGTTTGGAATTGTGGAATTGTCCTTTGAGGCACATGTGTCCCCATTTCCTAAACATACAAACACCTGGCACCTAAAAGCTCTTTTTAATATAGATATAGAAAAAGTTATGTACATGCATACGATATAAATAAGGTATGGCAGCAAAATTGAGATATATTCACCAACGGTGCTCCGGGTCACAGAATACATAGAAATTGGACTCTTCCTCTAACCCTAAACCTAACACTCATCCTAACCCTATCCTAGTGGCTCCAAGATTCATCTAACCTTAATTCTGAATCTAACCTCCAACACTAACTTAGTTCTCCATGAGCACAGTTAGGTTTGACAAATTTCAATTAATGCCACGTATGGGTATATTGCAATGGTTATGGATTGGTTAAACTTACACTCGCGACTCTTCACGACTCTTCACTGTAACTTAAGTTAAGATCAAAAGTGTAAACCCCAACTTTTGAATCAAGGGATTTCAGTGAGAGAGATTAAGCATGAGGATAGTCAAATCAACCCTCATCAAAATACCTTGTAACCCATTTATTTTAAAAGGTGAACAATTGAGATCTAATCTGTTGTACTCTCAGTACATACACAATACAGCAACTTTTTGTCAAACCCGTCGTCTTTCCGCCGTACAATTTCAGTTAATATATAATTTAACGGCTGCGCATTGTCCTTCGCACGACCCGTGAAAAAACACTGTCTCCATGTGTTCGCGACAAAATTCACTTCACATCATATCAGGTACGCTCTCCATTTCCAACACATTCCCGTTTCGTCGTGATCTCCGTTGTTACACAACGCCGGCAGAGACCAGACGACGTCGATAGCATTGCTATTGAGTACTCACTAGAGGGCAAATATTGAGTCTCGCATTTATGGCAGGGGAGATGATCAATACGATTGTTTTTGTGCATAATCGCTCTCTCAATGCTTGGTTCAATTCCAATTTCACAAATCACTCCATATGCACGCTAACAGACAAAGCCCAAACAATCGTAAGTAATAGCAGAGTGGAAATTAGCGTATTTCTTTTCCATGTGGAAGTTAAGAGGAAGAAAAATGGTCCTTTGATGGATTTTTGCGGAAGCTTCTTTTAAAATACAAGACAAGTGGGAGATAATGGGATCCTAGTCATATTTAACATCCCCAAGCATATATTTTTGTTGGTACATATTTATTTTTAACAAATTGAGACAGTGGTTTCTGTTTAACAGAAAAACAGCCAAAATAGGACTGTTGTCCAGTTTTTGTGAAAGTCAAACAATAACCAAACTATTTACAGGGATGTGTTCCGATCATTTTGGGAACCCCTTGATTTACATGGAAGTAGTACGGAATTTGGTGTAGGTGAAAGGAAATATTTTTCTAATGTAGTCCTGAATTTTGAGCCTTCAAATACATTTCATTCACAAAAAATAGTAATGAAAAAATATGCATTATCACTTCTACCATCAAAACCAAAGTTTGTTTCCATGGTACTTGATGGGGAATATGTGCAAGTGACAGGCTATCATATCATGTAGAGAACCACAATAGAGCATAATCGGAAAACAAGCACCTTTAAGATGAAATACAGCCTGTGGATTTCATGATCCCCAGACTCAAGCATCATCTTAAACAATGAGATCAATAAGTTCAGCTTGGTCTTTAGAAGAAATATTTCTCAGGGACTGACTTTTAAAATGTGCAATGGTTCCATATAGAGGGCAAAGAGTAGAAGTTTAACCTTTATTTATTTCGTTCATTTATTTATGTATTTTTACATGAAGGCTCATAATTAAAACTGAAATTGAAAAAATAAAACTTTTATACTGACCTATATAAGAACAAAAGCGGATTTAACTTAAAGAGACACTGGCAACATTGAAAAATAGTTGAACCCTCCAAGATTTTTCACATCAAAATCGATTATTTTGCATGGTTGTAAGGGCGTTTTTTTCATTTATTTAACAAAAGCCTCACCCGAAATGATTAAGATCAAATTCAGCTTCCTTAGGGTTAAACAGACGATTTTATAATTTACACGTCGCCGGCGACGTTAAATTCAGAAGACGGCGAAAATGCATTAACACAAGAACACGCACGCCGTATGCAGTTCCCGCTATATGCACACCGTTTGATCGGTCTATAACCTTTGTGGGTTTTAATATGTGAGTACGAGTCAAAAAATTCATGTAATATAACTTTTGTGATTAAAGTTATGGAAAAATTAAAAAAGTGGCCTACAAATTACTTGGATGTTCTTTATTCCTTCATATCAATGTTCCCTATTGTTTTGGGCGTTATGGGTTTTTTTTAAATTTTTTAGTTTAAAATATATCTCTGTTCGTCCCAATGGCTAGACGATCATTTGAGAGCAAATGAAGGAAATTAATAATTTGTGACAAATTTGCAGTGCCAGTGCAGCCTTTAATTGGCAAATTACACCTTGTGATAGTCTGTAAAACATGGATGTTGTTGAGTTTTCTATCGTGTCCAAAACAGTTGGGGATCTCAAATATGATCCAGCCAGAGATGGGTACAAAGTCTGGCTGCTTCCACTGAATTCCACAAGGTCAAAGGTTTGTGCATTATTGTTGCTCCAGCAGTGGGCAGACCAAAGAGATGTGAGTGTTGAAGTGGTGTATTTAATGGGACACATTATTATGTATTACTGTAGAGTAAAAAAAGGGCTTACATAAGATAGAGGAATTGCCTCAGGCACACTGGACCTGACTCCTTATCGAGTTTGCTCTCAATAAGGAGTTGAAATTTGCACTGGCTTCTACGATTATGTTGAAAAGGATGGCAAGATAGTTCATCTCAAGGGGATCTTAAGAGGTTAACAAAGTGTCTGTGCACTATGTGGTCAGTTGGATGGCAACTGCGTCACTGACCAATTTGATCATTTGTTTTGGGGATGTTACAAAAATCTTGGATAATTCGTAACTCCGGGTAACATTTAGGTTTTTAAGTTTGAAAACTTGTACAACAAGGCAACCAAGATGACGGATGTTCAGCTCTGTGTAGATCCGTTGAAGCGGAACTCTGTGTTTATCTACACCATGGCATCAGAGAAGGAACAGGATGGGTACTTCCAATCGAACATATTGCTCCCCTCGTGCTCCCCGAAATGTGAAAGGTGCTTGTCCGGCAGCTAGACGCTACCGGCTCTTCTTTTATATATCCCCAGAGGGTGGTTTAACCAATCCCATAATGCACTTGCATATGCTATACTCGATGTACGTAAAGTGTTCAAGAAGTTTTAGGAACCACAAGGCATTTCATAAATCGGATCGATAAAAATCACTATGTACTACTGTAGTACACATTTTTGTTCTACGGAACCTATAAACAAAGGGGATATGGTGCATGAACATGGACTTACAAAATGCCCCTACAGTATTTCTGACTAAAAAACATACCCTAAACAAGTTTTTTTGTTTTTTTGTCTGTTTTTGCTACACTAAAGAGTATTTTTTGTCACTTTTTGCTACCACTAATACAAGTAACAAAAAAAAAGCAATGAATTGATTCGTTATTATCTTGCTTTGCTTTACACTATTTTGATCTTTTGATCTCTGCTAATTGAGTATCAAAACCCTAAACATGTACTTCACAATTTCAGGGTTAGAAAAAACACACCCTTTTTTCCACATTGTAGTGTTTTGACACCCTAATCAATGTACGAGCGTACACGCTTGTTGGAAAAAAGAGACCCGTTTACGCGTTTTCTTGTTCACGCCTCATATCCACCTTTGAATACAAGTGCCCGGGGGAAACACCCTTGCCACCCCCTTGAATTCAGCTAAAGTTTGTACGGTATCAAGGTATCATTGCCAACATTCCTAATTAAATGGTAATATATGCATTTTTCATACATTAAAGATGTGGCAGTTATCAGGACCATCAATCCAGATATTTGTGGGGGGGGGGGGCATGCAGGACTTTGAAAGTGGGCCCTTTTGTGTATATTGGAATATCTTTCTTTTTTGAGAGTTGATTATTCTGTTGCTATATAAGCACACGCTGAATTTTGAAAATTTGCCCACTGACGAAACCAACGAGACACAAGTTTACATCTACATGCGTGTATGAGTCCATAATTTACTACTAACAGACATCGGTGAAAAACCACAATGTTATTTTAAAATAATTAAAAGTATACAATTTCCTTCTGTGATGAATTAAAACATTGTATTGTAATTAATAAAAATGTCTCCCACGCTCGGGCTCGCTAAGTAAATTCTACCCACACTCAAAGCAATACAACTGCTCGATCTATAATGCCTCTTTTAAACCGTCGTGAACTGCTACTCAAAAAATGTTATTTCATAACAGGGTTTGTATATATGCCGAGTAGCCGCAATTACCCGTGCGAGCATTGCTAAAAAAAACATTGGGCCTTTCCCTCTCACTAATAGATTCAATCCCGCCGAGATAATACCTGGATTGAGGCCGCTAATTGAATGATTGAAGCTTGAGTTGGACGTAAAGAGGAAGGAGTCAGTACATTAGGTCATGCGACATGCGTCCCCTGTTACAAGTACAGTTTGGACGTTTACATGAGGAAGAATAGAGCCTGAACCGATGGGAGATGTATGTGAAAAATAAAAAGGCTTGATGTTTGTGCTTTCGTGAAATAATTTACTTATTTTGGACTGTAAAAGACAATCGCCTGAACGACCTGAATTAGAAGCCTGTTGGGGATCCCAAAGCAGTGCCCCCACCGTCCAAGGGCAACCCGTCAAACTTGAAGGGACACATCCCACAACTAAATTTCTGAGGATACAATTTGTATAAATGTGCACTTGATTCATTATAGAACACTACACCTAAGAGAGATTTCAATAGTCCAACAATGCATGCTTCCAATGGAGGTTTTTGAAAACCAGGTCGATGTGGGTAGTTAGGATGAAAACATGGCCTAAATGCCAGTACTGATCACAAACAACATTTGCATTTAGATCGTTTCATCTCTAACGATCCACATGGAAACCTGTACAAAAAACTCCAATGGAAGCAATGCATTGTGGGAAGCTTACTGATATTTTCTCTTCCTACACCTCATCAGTGACATGTTGCAGAGGACATGTTCCCCCAGTTTGGTTTGCAAGAAAAAGGGGGGGGGGGGAAGATCCATTTACATAAGACTAAGTATTTATAAGGCCGACATTAAAGGTGCAATGAGAGATTTCAAGCCATCCATCTTTTCTGTGATATAGTAGTGATTTCATATAGATTCGACGCTCAATAGATTCTATTACCTTTTATTTGGTTTCACAAAAGATAACTTAAATGAAAACAAAAGATGATTTGTATTTCATTTCCTATTTCATAGAAACAATAGGCTGAATTTTATATTTGCTCCATCCAAATATTAGAAATTCACATTTTGTACCAAAGAATCAGTTCTAGCTTAATCCTCAGATGGGGATATTTTTGATAAAGCTTTACACCGTGCCAAAATCAGTCAGCACTTGCTCAGGGCTGTATGCAGGATTATTTTGGGGGGGTGCGGGACTTCAAAAAGTGGACCTTTTTGCTAAAAGTGGACCTAACCCCCCCCCCTAAAATGGTCCTTTGTGGACTTTTGAACCTCTCATGCACCAAAAAAAGTGGACGTTCTTGTCAAAAATTTCTCTAAATTTGGACCTTGTTATCGAAAATTCAAGCAAAAAGTGGACTTTTTGACCTTATGTGGGTGGAATTTGGGGTCCGACCTCAACCACCCCACACCCCCTGCGTAGGGCCTGAAATATTTATTTACTGTCCATTCCAGGGGTGGGGGCATTATACTGGTGCCCAAAATGTGTGCACATACTGGAGTGTTTCAGAGAGTTTTTTGGACAGACAAGAGCAAAAGAAAGCCCAAACTAAAGTTTTTAAACTTCCCTACACAGTCCTAACAAGCCATAAGATAAGTATGCTTGGATTGTCTGCCATGCATTTCTTGAGGAATTTAAAATTAGAAAAACTAAGGATTAGGTAATTGTGAAGCCCTCACAAGGGCCCTAAAAATGGAGGTGAGTAGCAAAGTGATGCATGCAACGCCCGCTAGCCACACCCATTAACCGGGACCTAAGCGAAATATAAGTGGTGAGTTTACTTAGAGTGCGCATCATGGGTGAAAAACAGACAGGGCATAGACCACAGTTATGGCAGAGTCGCCTGCATTGCCTAACTATTATTCCTGATGTTTAAATTTGACAGCAATGTATCATATAAAAGCTTGTAAAGGATCTAGGTAATAAAGCTTAAGCCAAGTTGATGAATTGTTGTGTGAATGCAAAGAAGGTCGTAAGTGTGATAGCGGCCATGTGAAGATCTGTGTGTTGCAGTGTATCTGATAACCACTCAATTGTACTTTCCTTTTTTTTGGGGGGGGTCAGTGGCTCTTGAAATGGTTCTTCAGGCGACTGTGTCACCTGAAGGAACCATTTCAAGACCACTGACCAAAGACTTGGTAAATAGAGTTGATGGAATATCTGAACAAATGGCAGCTATGCACTTACGACCTTTTTGTACCAAATGAAGGAATGCCTAGTGTGCCTCTGCCGAATACATTACAAACAAACCATCGATAGCAAAGAAGATGTAAATGTTCATGTATGCAGAAATGCAACCTATCATGCCTATACATGTAGTTTCATTTTACCCCCGGAGCACTCCAATTTTGGAGGGCAACACGTATACAAGGCTGTAGACCCCATTTCAGCATACACTATGTTCAGGGTTCTAATAGGCGGCCCAGCCACATTCCGGCCGCAACCATTGATTTGGCCCTCGACTTGCCTCAAAGGGAAACGTAAGAAATTCTGGTGTATTAGGCCCTCAAGTAGGGAGCTTTCAAATATGTTAAAAGGCCCTCAGCTTAGAATAAGTGAGACCCCTGCTATGAGTGTCTCATAAAGACCCATGTTTGTATTTCCACCCACATGACAGGCCACAGACCCCATATTGATGTTGTTTTAATGGTATTTTACTACTGGCACCAAATGACCCTGATTTGTTTTTAAATGGTCACCCAAACACCCCCATTTTTTAGGAAGATTTTACATAAAGACCCCATCTTTTGAATAATTTAGCAAATGTGTTACCAAAGATCCCCTTTTGGGGCAATTTGGCTGTCTCGCCCCCAACGACCCCTACTTTGCCACTTTTCTGTCACCAAATACCCTGGTTTTGGAAGTGCCAGCCTTACACCCATATCCATTTCATACATGTACAGGTGAGTGCCCATACCTCAATTTTTGCTACATTCAAATATTTGCACTACTTCTAAAATGAAACAAAAAAAAAAACCATCATGCTCAACACCATTATCACTAATCAAAATACCTTTCTAAACAATAGATGATTTTAATAGCACTGGTTACTATTATACTTTCATCATCCAAACCTATCACAGCTGCATGTCCTATATTTATATTGACACTCATATTTGGCCCTACCCAAGAGCCAAAAAAGGGCAGCGGTGTTGTTTGTTGTCTCAACCTATTTTCTAATCAGACTCAATGATCCTCATATTCCTTAAACAACAATGTAAGACATGTACTTGACCTTACGAGTTAGCTGATATGTTATTAATTATGAGCAGGTCAAAGCTTACATGTAGTTAATGGAAGCCTTGATATGGACTTAACAATCTTGGACTTCTACATTGTATGTTGTCCTTTCCATATGTCAACAAATTATGCTCTTGACGATTTGGACATCCTGGGCTCATATTTTTGACATGTTAATCAAGTATTTATCATCTGTGCCTATTTAATTCATTATAAAAAAAAGGGAATTCTATTCTATTATTTAAGCCCCTTCCAAGATAAAATTGTAATTTATGTGACAGAGAACATTTATAATACCTGACCTTAAAGTTGCAACAAGAGATTTACAAATAATAGCTTCTATCAAACATATCACCATCAGAAAGGATGAAGCTGAGAACTGATTCTTGGGTACAAAAATTGTGAAAAAAAAATTTCTAATTCCCTAAAGGAGCAATAGGAATTGCCTATGTTTCTTTTCATAATTAAGCGTTATAAAAAAAAATCACGTACTTGTGTTTTCATTTTAAGTTATTTCTGTAGCCAAATAAGGTAGAGGGACTGATTGAGTGTCTAATTCTATATGAAATTACTACATATCACAGAAAAATATATGACTTCTATATGGACTGATGTGCACCTTAAATTAGAGATATCAAGTCAAGTTAGATTTCATGGGGGGGGGCCACAAGGGGCAATTAAATTTTTAATATTTGATCTTAACATGAAAATAAAAATACATGTACTTAAAACATTAAAAACAAAAATACATTGTTATAACAATTAACCCAAATTAGTTTCTTTTCAATTTAATGGCAGGGCCTGGGTAGGTTTCTTCAGCTAATCATGCAGTTACAAGGAAATGAGTTAATGAGGATACCATCTAAGCTGTTATTTTTTAGATGAGCATACAAGTGTAACAAGCTCTCCAAAAGGCTGTTGGCAGGTTTTCCATTCATCTCGTATTATTAACTACCACAAAAATACTCCTCTATAGACCCTTTTCAATTCAATAAAAAATTACATGTCATTCTATTGAGTATTGATCACAAAACTTATATACCGCACCTTGTGCAAATTTCTGAAAACTTACATGCACAGTGAAGGGATTAAAGCGTAAAATCAAAGCGATTCAGTAGTGATCATAGCTTACTCAGTAAAAAAACACAAAAATTTTGCCTAGATCTACAAATGACCACAAAATCAGCAATTCACTCCACATTTTTTCTGAAAAGTATTTCACTCTTGGAGCAAATTCTGAAGATGAACCTTTAAATCTGAAGAGTGAAACCTTAACTGAATGTCAACTGAGAACAGGAAATTGAAGGTGACTTCAATCTTAGATTATTTTTTTCAAAGAGTGAAATGCAGGGTTCAAGAGTATTTCACTCCCGATATGGGGTGAGTGGAAATGCTGCAAAAATAATACTGTGCTGAAGATTCAAATTATTCTAACACTCTATTAATTTATTTTTTTAGTATTTCAGTTCCCTAGAGATAAACTTGTGTTAATTAATTGTACGGATTCAGACATTTAAAACAAAATCCTTCATTTCATAAATGTTGCCATATTTGTTTGCAGTATTGTTAATTGCGAGCGTAGGCTATCTGCCACATACATGCAAAAAAATCTGGATTGGTGAAAAGGTTGAAGGTGCCTTTGCACAAATCTCCTGAATGTGCCCTTTCCCCCCCCATTATTTTCTCTTGATAAAGTGACAATGAAATGGCTGAAATTATAATCTACACCCAATCATCCAACCTAGTATAGCCCACTTGTTTTTACCTTGATAATAGTCTAATTGGGGTGGTATCTATAACATATCGTTCAGGTTCTCCATCAAACACATTAAACCATCAAACTGTCAGCCTTTTCAGAGCTAAAACTCAATCAGATATTTTCAAGCACAAATAAGTTGAACATCAGCAAAGAACTGAAGCATAGACCCAAGGTAATTTTGTAGAGAAAACAAACAAAACCAGTAATGATGGTAACAAAAAAATTCTCTTGTCTTCCAGCTAAGATAATATGATTTTCTACTAGTCTTCACATTCTTTCAAAAGTCGGGTGGATTATGAATCGAACATGGGACTATACTCGGTCAGTACAGGAATTTATCATGATTCAAGCAATATGTAGATTTTGATCCTCCCTTGACTTCTTTGCTGCTAATTTAAAAGCTCATTGTCATGATGTATAAATAAGTGCAATATAATTGCTTTAGAGTTACATACATGTACAGCCTAAAGACGTTTCCAAAAAGACAAAATGCATGACAGAATAAAATGATTGGAAGAAATGAGAAGCAAATTGATTTCCAGTAAAGAACTTATGGGGGGATTATAGCAGGATTTTACAATTCTTCAGTTCTTTCAAAAACGCCGGGGGATATAATCGAGTGTGGGACTATATTCAAGGTCAGTATGGTATTTTACGTGACCTGCAAGCTGCTAGGATAGGAGCTAAATAGGGACGTGGGAGATCTTATGTAGGCAATGCCTCCCTCGGTAGGAAGGTCATCAGACAACTTTATCTTGCTATCAACGGAGCAATGTCTCGAACACAGAGGTTTAAAAGGTTTAACTCCATGCCAAGGAAGGTCAGGGTCTACTAAGATACATAGTTACATTGTCAATGTTGAAACTATAACATGACATTCAGGATAAATTACAAACGTTAGAATTAATTAATACCAAACAAAAAGCCTTTCATACTCACTGCATGATTTTGGTCATAAATTATTTTAAAAAAAAAAAACTTTTCTTTTTTTATGTATTGTGCATATGGGAATAGATCTAATCCTGTAAGTATCTAGGGAAAAGGGTATTAACTGCCAAAGGAAACATACAACAATCTAAAGTTGCTTCTAAAATAAGGTTTCATTGTTGCCATGTGTGTGAACATTGTATATTTGTCTGTATGAAATGTTATACAAATTAAAAAAAAACGCGTGTTTTTTTGTTTTTAGAATTTTTAAACAAAAGCTTCAACATGCTACCTTAATTGTGACTGGTATAGAGGGTGGGCTGCTAATAATTTATAAGGAAAAAAAACAAGTCGTTTCCAGTAGGCGGTGCGCATTTTGTTTTGAGTCATTTAGCCACATTTTTTTTTTTATTGAAGAGAACGATGAACATTTTAGGGAGAAAAAATGCCTATAGATAGAAATTAATTTTTTTTTTAAAATTTAAAGTGATTCCCAAATGATAGAATTATTGATAGTATGTAATTCATGTCATTTTTTAATATGGGCAATTTTTGTGTGTGCAAAATGTATAGATCCCAAGATTTATGATGTCTAAAAATGGTAACAACGGAATGAAGGTATCTTAACAAGGTTTAATTGTATGTTAGAGTTTTAATGAAGAATTGGTATATTACCATTTACCTGTTGGAGAACAGAAAATGTCACTCTAAAAAGAATAAAAAAAAACGTTTAAATTAAAAAAAAAAATGATGAATTGTTTCTTTAATCAGTTTGGGCCATTCTTTTTTACAAACACAAGCTGGACACTGTACAATGTAAAGAAAATCAAATAAAATGAAAACACAGAAGATCCGTTGCTATAGCATACCTGATGTGTCCCACACAGTAATGTCTATCCTGTATTTGTCCACTTCTAGTGTGCTGGTGTAACTCTCGAAAAAACATGGTAGGTGTGTATGTCTACATGAAGAAAGAAAAGGAGAAACTCAAATCAATTTACATTGCAACAAATCCTGCAAATCTGGTAAACATAATTTCACATTTTTTTTACAATCCTAAGCGGCAGCCTAAACCATAATTTCAGGATTTTTCTTGCAATTTTTCACCCCCTCCATATAAGTCAATATGGATGATTACACAAACAAGTTTTGGGATGCTTAAAAATGTGCTGAAGACAAATGTAGTCCATATAGAAGGACCCTTCATCCCCTTGTGTTCCTTCCCCCTGTGATATACTTAGCTAGGTCAAAGAGGGGGGAATGAACAGGGGATGAGTGTCCTTCTAGATGGACTAGCCAAATGTTGAGGTGGATCTACCAATCATCATCCGCAAACCCACCTCTCGCGTAATCAAACCTGAGATTTGGTATTCATAGAAAAACATGATCCTTCATCCCATCTACAAAAATAATGAGCTGATGAAAATCTTTTCCATCTGATGCTATTCATTGGGTTGTATAGGTTACTGGGGGAATTCCCAAACAAAGTTCTTTGCCCCTCCCAGTTCCCCCTCCCCACGTTTTCACCCAAACAGGGCTAGATCTAATTTACAAAATAAACTTTTAAAACCGTGCAGGTAGGAACAAAAACTGTACATGCACAAAATAATGTTGCATGCACACATATTAACACAATAAAAATTTAATTCAGCAGTTACAACTGTCAGTGTATGTCCCATTCATTACAATATCATCAAATATCAACTAGAAACACATTATGATTTGGCTATTACTTTGTGTCCAGGGAGCTAAACATTGACTAACTGTAGTTTTGCCCTACATGCACAGTGGCATGTGGTAGGTTTCAGAATACATGCACAGAGAAAAATTCACATGATCTGGTTGCATGGGTGCACCCAAGTAAATTGAGCACTGCCCCCAAACTGAGTAGGTCTCAAAAAAAGTTGAGATTTTACAAAATGTTGGTCTTTAAAAAATTGTTCTGCTCTTGAAGAAATTGGTAATTTTGTATTTTCTGTCCGTAAGTAAACGCACTCTTGGACTGCACCTGATGCGGCCTTTTTGATGCTTCCCCCAAAACGTCATCCCAATATAAAAAAATTTCATTTTGATAAAAGGGTATAGGGTACTAGAAATCAAAGAGTAAATTAACTAATCCTATCTCGTTTAGCATAGAACTAAGGAGGAAACTCGAATTTAACAGTGCAATAAAAGGACAGTTATCCCACTTTTCACTTTAAAATCTACAAAACAGCACCCACGGTCATCGGTCAACATTCCGATGCTGACAGAATCAAATATCACCTCTATATGATTACCCATAAAAACATTGACTCATCAAAACTCTCCGAGAGCCATGTTTATTAATAATATGTGATGCACTTTGCGGTGGCCAACACTGAGATTACAATATTGCAAACACTTAAAAGACCTACCCGTGATTTATCCGAAAAGTCAAAAATTTGAAATTGGCAAGGAATAGCCTAAAAGTGAAGAAATAAGCCTTAGAATGCCTCATGTTACCGTTTTCCAAAACATGAAAATTGACCAAAAAAGAAGAAAACGGCAGTTTTTCAAAAGATACGAATCTCATTCACTTTGTTGGGTAGTAGTAAGTTGTCCAAAGGACACTACTGACTAAAACATCCGATTTTTGTCCCCCTTGTTAGGTTGCTTTTGTCGTATATCATTTGCAGGGTTGTTAGGATAACCTATACATTGGGGTTACACAGACAGCAAAAATCTGATTTTTGATGATTTGTTCATTTCTTCCTGATTTACAAATCACTGATAGTGCCTTTAAGAGAGGGCCAATAAGTCTTAATTCCATGGCAAATTTCAATGACTTTCATTTACCAGCACGGATCTCTTATATAAAATGGATTGGTAACCTGGCTCTCTATTGAAGCCACTGACAGCCATATTGGTACTCCAAAAAGAGCTCAAGCAGGAGGTTAAGAGCCTGTCTTTACACAAAATGCATTCCCATTGAATGATTGCAAGAGACATGAACAATAGATTGTTCTAATTTTTGGAGAGGTAATAGCTCTTTGCATATATCCCTACTTATATAACTTTCAAAATTAGTTGTTGCCACTGCTCTTGCTTTAAAATATTTTAGCTCTAGCAAATCTCTCTTGGGCTCTACCATCATGTAACCCATTATTTTCTTCCCTTTTTTTTGCAGAAGAAAAAATCTACGTCCCAACCCTCTTCACTTCAGATGCTGCCCTGAGTTATTTTTGGCCACATTCCTTTACTTAAATAATTTAAGCATTGGTGCTCCACTCAATATAACCACAATGTGACATTTAATATATGTGATTTCCAATTTTCGCTCTCTCCTCTCTCTTCTTTTTCATTCCAATCATTTGTCAAACCATGGGCTATAAAAAAAACTGAGAATAGCAATGTCCTGCATGACTGCATTATTTTTGTTAGCACAAGGCCCGTAAACTGTCTGCCATGCAAGAGAATACCAAACAAATTTCTTTCTCTGCAAAATGCAAAGTTTGATTGATTTTTGGGGCCACCATTGCAATTATTAATTTCCACATTAGCCACCAATGCAAACAAGCTTTAGGTCTACATGTACACAGTTTTTTAAAAACTTAACAAACCAGCAAAAAAACTTGAGGTCAGTCAACATTTTTAAAATTGCAAAATGCACTGATCCATATACATGTATCAAAAGGCTGTTTGTGCCCCGAGTTTGCTACAGATAATCTAGATG